>JAFBJY010000302.1:0-23874 GCA_016801885.1 Toxotes chatareus
TTTGGGTTTTTTGTAACTGGTATGGAGTAAGAGAATATTAAACTTTGAAAAAAAATTTTTCCTCATCTGGATTTTTTTTTTGTAAAAATGCATCTTCTCAACAACCTGAAGCACATAGGTTAGGATTAGATGACAACAATTTCTGTGGACTAAAGTCCTACCGATTCCATGTTAAAATTTGTACAGTATTTATTCAAAAAATGACTGGTAATTTCACAGGTTTTTCAGTGGGCATGTCCAGAGCGTTCTCCCAAATTTCATCCAAAAATGGAACACTTTTGATAGCTCTTGGGCACACTCAGGTATAGCTTATAACCTTAAATCATGCTTCAACATACAGACATCAATGACGGCTTTAATGAAGCAGATAATTTATAGGAACCATATTCCATATTGATTCCTCCAACATATTAATATTCATATTAATATTCATATTTATATCCACAATTAGTAATTACAAAATAACGTTATGAAGAGAGAAAACACATTGAATGCTCCACATTCTATTGAAACTAAACGTGCATTATAAGAAATTAGTCAGAAAAGTGCACTATGGTCAGAAATTCATGACCTTTATGTAGTTTGATCACATACTATTCACATGCTAAACTGTTTATATATTTACAATTTAACCTTTCCTAAGTTTGGCCGCCTGGTTGGCTTCAATTGGCAGAACATGAGACTTATTATCTCAGGATGGGTAGGCTGGAGCCTAACGTGATTCACCTTCACCTTCTCCCGTGGTGAGCCCACAGTGTGTTTCCAATCAGAGAATTTCGGTGGACTGGCTGGTTTGTGCCTGGGCCTGGACCCAGATAAGCGGCAGATGATGACATCATCACGTTATTCTCAACATGCCATACAGTAAATTAAGAGACTTCACCCATTTAATCAACGGATCTCAGTCTTCCAGACAGTTGATTTGGTCAAACTGTGTGCTCTGGATTGCTGGCAACAAAAACCCATAGCCACATGGCCCCTTTTGCTCTCTCCTGTTTCTAAGTGTTGATGTGTGTCGATTAGCGACCTGTGGCCATCTTTGAAGTGAACGACGAGAGCCTAGCCGCTTTGTTTTTTGTTTTTTGTTTTTTTCGTTCGGCACGATTGGTCAACGCTACCTGACGTCGCAAGCGTGGTCCGCATCTGCCGGGCAGGGGGCCAAAAGGTGAAGCGAAGTTAGGTTGAACACAGGAGAGAAAGAGAGAGAGAACATTCTGTGACAACAAATGAAGGTGACCACAAGTGAGGGCCGCAGGAAAATTCACTCATTTTACACGTATTATTACATTATTTTGTTAATACGTCAATTTAAGCAACAAAAAAAACATCTACTGAGTTGAAAAGAACCGGTACTTTTTAGCGAAGCCGAGCTTGACAAGAAAATCACTACTGTTTCTTTTACGCATCGCATTTACCCATCAGTTTGACATCCAGTTTGAAGACAGCATTTACGTCTTGCAGCCTCCTCCTTCCACAATCACAACATGCTTGACACTTCCCCCGTGACTGTAATTTACTGGCTACACGACCATTAGATCAGATTCAGGGTAAGATATGATAGGCGGAAAAGACAAGCGTCAGAGTGGGTGGTGCACTTTAACGTGTTAGGTGCTCATTGTGGCTATTTCTGGCTGTGGGGGGCATAGATCTTCCTGGATGGTCAAATGGGGTGTCAAAATCAAAAGTAGAGGGTGGGACTACAAACCAAGCTCCAAGGTGTTAACTTTCAAAAACCAAAACGGAGAGTGATAAAACGTAGAAAACGAAGGAACAATAGTGCACTGTGTCATCAGTCAGGAAGAATTGATTTGCAACTTTTGGATCATTTATGTACCTAAAGAAATGTTTTTGACCGCATTTTTCCACTCGACGGTTCTTAGACTTTTCCCCACAAACAAGACCATTTTTGTTGTTGTTACGCTGGTGTGTTGAACCGCAGGCGACTCAGTAAAATATAAAACAATAAGCGACGACAGTTATTACTTTGATGTTTTTAGAAGATGGTTTAGCAGTTCTACTGGGGTGAATTTGTTTTATCTTCAAGGTTTATATCGCTGAAAAAGATAAGACTTTCAGCTTTCAAATGATATGCTGCATGCGCACCACAACCATCTTAACGAAGTAGTTAATAGCAAATTTACAAAAAGCACAGTTATAATAGAGAAATAGCATGACAAGCCATAAAACAAATCTTGAATAAAGGGGTTCATCTTCTTGATTGATACTGTACTTTGGAATTCTTTGTCATACACTTCCTCACAATCACATATTTTTGTCTGTGTAAGATACAAATCTATCAAAATATAAATTACTGCAGCAAAATAGGAATTTTTTTAAAATGTCCTACCATTATCTGCTGTAGATGAAAAACACAGATCTTTATGACATCCTCATCACCTCTGCTCCCTGTTGATCTGTGACTTTCAGTGTTGTAGTCTCTGGGATAAGAAACTTCTGGACTATACCATAACAACTCCGTTGTACAATGCTGTTTACATCTTTATTAATTTAATACTAAACATCAATGACTTACCTGCACTGAAATCTGAGGAAATGACCTCTTGAGTTTAATGTCCTTCTTCTTGCCCCTCCATATTTATTACTTTGATCCGGCAAAGGAAAGAAAATATTCTAGAATATATGTTCAAGTTCAAAGTTTATCCCAACTACACTCTGTTAAAATACCGTTTCTTGCTGTTAAACAGCAAGGCTACAATGATTACTCATCTGTTAGCATGTAAGCCAAAACGTGACTTTTCGGCTCGTCCCGGCGCCCGCTGAGCCGGAAATTATTAGCTTAAACACCGTACGGTTTGCATTGTTGGATGGTTATTTCCAAAACAGTGTTTATTTACCTTCAAGATGCTTGGCGTCCACACTTAATTTGACTTATCAAACAATTTGTCATTACCGCCATGCAGACACATCACACGCCACATACAGTATGGCCGACATGTAACGTTTGGTGAAAGCTAACAGCTCCACAATGGCAGCTAAGGACAGTTAGCTAACTAATGCCATGGAGCTACTTGCTCTAAATAATGGAGTACAAAAGCAATGGGGTTACATTCAACATCAAGTTCACAGTCATTAAGCGGTACTTATGTAAGTAGATAAGTGAGAACAATGACAAATATCACGCATTTAAAGTACTTTTTTGAGAAAAGTCATGCTCTTACCAAGCCTTGTGACGACGTTCCTTGTGCTGCTCATGCCGCGATAAAATGCGTCGTCAACTCGAGGACAGAGTTAAAACCAGATCCTGCCAGGGAATAGCTCAACGGTCAACTCGGCCTGGGTGTACACTAACACAAACTGTAGTCAGAAGTTATAAAATAAACTCCAGAAATGTAACTCTTTACGTTTTTGCCACAACTCTCAGGGTGCTAAGTACTTTGTGAATTTGCTGTGTGTTAGTACATGTAGTTGTGTACAGTTCAGCTGCATCCTTGATGCTGATTATGACCCAGCTGAATGGTCCTGAGTGCTTATTGTAATTCATTTATTTTACAGAGAAGATTGAATATGTATTAGGCATGAGTTATGTTTCTGGTTAGTATTAGGCTTTCTCGGGTTGACATAAGGTTAGAGTTAAGGTTAAAATGAGGGAATGCATTATGGCACCATGTGTGTCCTCACACAACTATATTAAGACAAGTGTGTGTGTGTGTGTGTGTGTGTGTGAGGAGAGAGAGAGGTTATCCTTTGGCGCTTTTATCCCATCAGCATTCCTATAGCCTGATGTCTCACAGGCTGCAGCAGAGTGGACACACAGCCAGAGACAAGTTCAGAAGTCAAACAGGAGCAGGAAACCTTAGTTGGGCTGGGCAGGACTTGCTCATGATTTAGGAAGAAAGAACCACCAAATTGCACTCAAAGTTGTCCTGCTGGTGCAGCAATGGACCATTGCCAACCTATGACATTCTCTCCTCCTTTTAGTTGTGTGCTGCAGTCGCTACGCTACAGTGTGTCTGTGTTGTAGACTAGAGAGAGAGCTCTATTCTTCATTCTAACTAGTATTCTATTCTCTGTTTTCAGCTCTCAAGACTTTTTGCAGTTTCTACCTGAACCTCTCTGTGATCTGGGGGGCTTACTTACCACTACTCTGCTTCAAGTTTGTACTTTCAGATATCAGCCTTTATTCCACTGTTTTCACTAATTTTCAGCCACATCACAACTGTTATGGTACTAGCCACGTAAAAGCAAACTTTTTGCTGTTTCTAGGAAAAGGTACAAAGAAAATGAAATGTGTGTTTCTCAGTGAGTTAGCATCACTTACAATAGTGGTTCAGATGAACAAATCAGTTTGCTGTACAGTAAAGTGGAAGAAAAACTTTGCAGCTGCCTCCAGCACAGCTTTAGTGATGAGTGGCTCATAGCATGGCGTAATGTAGGTACACCTCCAACAATGGAAAACATCATTTTGTTAGAAGCTCCCACCCCATCGGTTGCCATCCAAGACACTGTACTCACCCATGGACATGGACCAATACACGGCCCCCCCTCCCCCACTGCAGCACACAACCTCCTGACTCCATCCCTGTGCAGCCCTCCACCTCTACTTCAACCCCAACACCCTCCACGCATAACAACAGATCAGGTGAGGGGGAGAACTGAACTGAGAGCACCCAGGAAAGCAGCTGGCTCCTGGACAGAGTGCTGCCTTCCTGGCCTGCTTAGGGACCTGCGCTGCTGAACTGGGTGAACCACTCCAGCAGGTCTTCAACATTAGTTCACAGCTGGGGAGAGTGCCCACCCCTGTGGAAAACATCCTGCATCGTGTCCAGTACCGAAAGACGCCGCTTGAGTGGGCTGAACGATCAGCAGACCAGTGGCACCTACATCACATCTGGGAGTGAAGACCAGGAGCGGCTCATCCTCAATCTCCTCAAGCCCTGAGTGCATCAGGCTCAGGGACCCTCTTCAGTTTGCCTACTAGGGCAAGTGTGGTGTGAGGACGGCATTCTCTACCTTTTCTACACCGGTGGTTCAAGGTTGACCTTGCAATAACTCATGTGCAGTAATTTATTCTTTCCACCTCTTAGAGTACAATGTTGGTTTGCAATGTTTGTATATACTTTATATATTTTAAATTTTATTTTAGTACTAAGATTATTCAAGAGTTTATTTTACTTTTATATTTTATTTCATTTACATTCCATTTTTTATACCAGCACCTTAGTTAGTAACTTTAGTAACTAACTTAACTTAATTAGTTACTTTTTACTTTTTACTTTTACTTTACGTTACTGCTGCTGGTGCCCAAATTTCCCCAAGGGACCTCCCAAAGGGATTAATAAAGTATATTCTATTCTATTCAAGACTTTGTACCACGCCTCCACTCAAAGATGATGACTAAGAAAGAAGTTTGTGCTGTATGTTTTTTCACCCCATTGTTAATTCACACAAGCAAATAAATTTCAAAAAGAAAATTAACCAAACGTGAATCAGGCCTATTTTCAATCTATACTGACTGATTAACAAAATGCTGATTTTATCTATTGGAAATTAAATCTACAACAGTGAAGTCTGCAAAATGATCAGTGTGTCTGAATACTTCCTGTAGCCTGTAGGTCACTCGCCCTAAGAGCAGTGTTTCACTCACTGCTTCCTCTTCACATCCCACTGGCTGAAGCTCACAGCTGTTTAATGTCAGTATGACAGATCATTGTTTGAGAGTTTGTCAGGCAGCTACATTAGACCAGACATAAAGATACAGTTTTACTGAGTCCTGTTCATGAGAGTCTGATTTCTGGCTTCACTGATAAAATCTTTGTCTTACTTCTTAAATCCTCCTGAATCAAGAGACTATCAGTATAATCTTGAATTGGTGAAACACACACACACACACACACACACACACACAGAAATACCCACATTTTTGTGTCACCACAGAACAAATCTCATTTCATTCTACTGAATCCTAGTATGATGTGTTTCTTTGGTGAGAAGCTCCATGAAGCCAGCATATGTATAAAGCTTGTTTGAGGAACCAGAACAGAGAGAGAAAGGGTGTGGCAGAGAGACATGACTTTTGGGAAGTGTGTGATGTGTTTCTTATCTAAATGAAGGTTAATACTTCTTCTATCTAACTTTTCTGTTAATCATGTTTTATGTCATTGTAGCTGTTAAACATTTGAAAAGTGCAGCTGTTTCTGCAGAAATTAAATTAAATTCCCTTTGATTCAATGTTGGCACAACAAGTACATTGAATCAAGGGGTTGATTTGTTTAAATAATTTTTAATTTAATTTCTTTTGACTTGATAGAAAAAGTCTTATAATTAAGTTAAACAGATCTCAATAGTAACAGTCCAGACTCGTATTAATAATGCAAAAACTACAAACTCTCAGGACCATCTAAATCATCAGTGGGTGAAGCCAGCTGGTTTGAAAAAGTACATAATATAGACAGTAAATACTTACCTGTGTACCTAGGGCTTTTTAAATTGGTACTATAAAACTCTACTACATCTAAGGAGGATCCAGCTTTTGCTGGGTGGTGAAACTCTCCACTAGACAGAACAACTTTAGTGTCTCTGAGAAAATGGGATTGAAAAAGCAGAAATCATTGTTGGCTAAAACAGAATTTCAAGTCACTGAACTTCCCTTGAAAGAACAGTTCGCCAATCACTTTTCTATAAATGGAAGAATTGTGACATAGGTGAATGATGCATATCTGTCTCAGGAATGAAAGTACCAAAAACCTGACGCATGTCAGAGAAGAAAACATGAAGCAGCTCCAAACAGTTTCACACCATGTTATTACTCACCTCTATTAGCTTTGGTTTCTCTCTCTGTCTCATTCTTTAACCTCCTGCCTTGGGAGTCACATTGAATATCCTGTCTCGTGATGATCCTTCACGTCTATGAAACCAGAAAAATAATGGGTAATGTGGTTCAGTGCTGGGCCTGATAAACTAAAAGGGGTTGCATTTGAGAATAAAGCAATTCAATATCATTTGGAGGTTAAAAGCACAGGATCGTGAACTTTAAAATGTAGTGATAATTATTAAAAGAATAAATTTATTTGAGATGTCATCTCTAAAGAAAAAAAGAAACATCAGAGGTTGAATGAGGGTTTATTGGCACAATAAGAATATCTCTCTATTTAATGGCGGCAGATCTGACATATGGAGGAGAGTGATCGGTGAGAGGGTTTTAGTGAGGAGGAGAGTCAAAACTATGCACGGTGAATTGATTGCATTAACCAGAGGATCTCACAGTCTTCTCCTGTGTATCAGATCATCTATAATTGTCATATGCTTCAAGAAATAATTTAAGTGTTTCAGAGAGAGGTTGTTTTGGAAACATGGAGTCGAAAATGGTTTAGAATTGGATCCTCTAGTAGGGATAAATCTCTGCAAATGGGTTAACCAAGCCTTCAACCCTTTGGCTCCTCGATTAACTGACACTGTCATTATCTCCATTCTGCTCTGACTTTCTTACTTTATTCTTTCTTAAATAAGATCTGACCATCAACATGAAAGTATAGTAAAGCTATTAGTTCCAACAAAAGCTCTTTGGAATTCAAAAAAAAAAGATCATAATAATGAAAAGTTTTACAATACTTACACAGCTATAAATGTTTTATATTGTCTCAATGAAGACTTGTTAATATACATTTATGACCCACAGCCAGCAAGGCAGACACAACTATGTGTTTTATTCATCTAATGATGGTGGTGTGGTTGGATGAATATGCCATGATATTTTTTACCCTTTTGTGTTAATATTGAAAAAAAAAAGCTGAATCAGCCCTTTGTTTTCCGGAAGAAGAGGACATTTTCCCCGAACACATTTGCTTGAGGCAGAGATTTCTTGACCTGCAGCTGAGTATCCTGCCACGAGGGACAGTACAGTACAGTATGTCATGACTGAGCAAAGGCGGAAGCCAAAGCCGACTCCAGGGAGCAGAATCAAAAATAAAATCTTTATTTAAAAAAATAGCAAAATAATCACCCAAACAAAAACCAAAATCACTCAAAGAGGTAACACAAAATCACTCTTCGAGGAAAAACAACAAACTCAAACAAAGACAGCAAGGCAAGATCAAATAAACAAGTACACAAACAAAGTATGAGTGTCATGAAACGTTTCAACACATTGCAACACTGTATTGATTGTCAATACTATGTCACTGAATACGACACCTTGGACCTTAAAAAAACCCTACAGGCAACCTAGTTGACAGACTCAACTGACACTGATTTGATGAGCTATATATACAGTAATGTGAACTTGTATCATAATGTGAAATCTAAGTGACGTGTTGTGAATGAGGGCGCTTGTGGACTGGGACTTTAATTTCAAATTTTTTTTAAAAAAAAAAGTTTTTCCAACGTTTTGAAATTAGTCTTTCCTTTGATCAACTTCTCCCGCTGTAGAAAACACTTGCTCAAAGGCCCAGATGAGGCTGGAGTGCAGAAAAAGTAAGGAAAGCTGGGAAGCGTTTGGATAGATTGTCTTGGTTGTCCCAGTATCTCATGGATCCTGGGACCCGGCAATATCACCCCTCTACAGGTATTTTGCACTCTCTGCAGCTGTGGCACTTTTGGTCTCCTGCCCACTTGATGCGAGTGTTGCCAAGGTTATCTAAAAAAAAATTGGCATTTTAGTACATGATTTCCAAACAACAACAAACAAATTCTGAATAACATGCCCCTGAAGTGGTTGCAGACAGCTGTTTAAAAGATGGTGGCTGGGGATTTTGAATCGATTACAGATGCATTCTTGCAGTCTCTAATGGACTCATTGCACTTGGAGGAACTAGGGAACCAGTGAGGTTTTAAATCTGGGGTCTTGAAAGTTTTTTCTGGGTCAGTGCCAGTGTCTGTACTTTGGCCTTCAGAGTGTTCAGAGGTGTTGGCTGCCTGTGTGTGCAAGGTTTCGCTCTAGTGAGTTTCATCATTAGGATGACCTTTGGCCCCGACTGCCTCTCTTGGACAACTCCACTTAGCCTTGAGGGAAAGGCAAGCACAAAATTTCTCTTATGATGGTATACTCATCAATGAATGGATCAAATCTGTTTTAGAGGCAGAATACCCCTGTTCCCTCTCATCATGTAGCCTTGACAGCATTTTCATATGTGCTGTTCACGTTTGACCTCATTGATAAGTTTTGGTTGGTCATCCCAAAATAGGACAGGTAGAATTAGATGAGAAATTTAAAAACTACTCTAAATTTTCATAATCCTTGGGCTTAACGATTTAGGAAAAAAGATCTATTACGATTTCTAGAATTTTTTTGATTCATATTTCTTAAACAAGCTTCATAATATTCACAGTTAATAACATTTTTCAAACAAAAAATCATCATACAATTAAAACATTAAAAACCATTACTCGAATGCATCTATTGACTAAAAGAGCATCTTTGACTGTCTTAACTTAAGTATTTTTCAAAAAAATCCTTGTGGAATTAAATAAAAAAAAACAATTCCAAAAAAAAAAGTTAAATATATCATTTAAGAAAACAAATTCAAATTTACCAAATGATCTTGCCCAACAGCCTTACACTCCGTAGGAAAAGTTCAGGTCCAGTCTTTTATGGCTCAAGGGGCCCAGCTTATCACATCTATAGCAGCAGTTAAAAGTAGCTTTATTCAACCTATATTAAGAAACCCTGGACTATCTTTTTACAGTCAGGGTGAAATTGAAAAGTGAGGTAATGATATAAACTTACTAAATAAAATCCCAATTTTTTTTCCCTGAAAATGTCAGACAATTAAAATAAATTAGTCCCCTTCATTTATAAGCTCAGCAACCCAAATCTTGCGTCAATTCTTCTTGACCAACCGCTTGCCTCTCTCAGTCGAGGCAATATTCTGTGGCTGGTCAGGAGTGGGGAAAGTATGCTGTCTGGGCAGCGACTTTCAACTCAGGTTATCATTCTGAAATGCACAGTCAAACTAAGATATGGCTTCGTTTCTTGACCCACTATCAGTAGTTGTGGCCATTTTTCAGCTCGTTAGCACTTTTCTTACTCCACGTACAGCTGTGGGATGGCAACCTAAGCGAAATGGTGGAAGGCTTTTTTATCATACATCTTATGCAAAAGCCTGTTGATTTTTAAGTGCAGTATAAATTGGTTTGTTTCGCTAGATTTGAACTTTAGTCACGATGGTTTTACAGTATCTGTTTTGGTACGTCTGCAGCCTCAAACCCGAAATACTCCCAAATGCAGACTGCTTTTTTTTCTTTGGGATTAAATCTTAACTCCTTTCTGGTTCATTTCAGAAATTAAGGCAGGTTTAGTTGGCTGACCTTGGAGGAGACATTGCCCTTTTGATTGTAAAACTTGGGGAAGGGGACAGCTTGTATGTGTAAAGTAGCAATTCCTGGTCAGACAGGAGCACTGCAAAAAAAAACACAGCTTTGATGATCATGATTGATTTGTCTGAAATTCAATCCGATCAGAAAAATTAAAACATTAACCCTACTCACCTTTTAGATATACAGGATAAGCCATGTCCCATTATCACACTTTAGCTGCTAATGACAAGAAATTCAATCCCTTGGACAAATGTTAATACTTTTAAAATACTACCTTTTCCCTTCAGTCCCTATTTACAACGACTATTCAAATTTATTCTCAAGTTAATTGAGATAAATTATTCAAATTATCCTTCTCCTGTTATTTCTTTGGAAACTGTGTTACAGCTCAGGCATGTTTTGACAACATCTACATCCAGTTCAAACTTTTTCCTGAAGCCAATATAAAACAACAGCATGACATATTTGCCTTACCTAAGATCATATCTCTTTTGGGCCTTTAATTAGAAGTATGTAAAGCCATTTGAAGCTAGCACAGTTATTTTAAACAGTGGTTCAATTTTAAAAATGTCTGTAAATCATTGAAACCATAATCAGTTCCCTTAAACTGTCAAAAATCAAACAGGTATTGACATCAATTTTTGGCGTGAAAAGAAAATCAGGACCTGTCTAGCTGTCAAATATTGATCCTTTAAGAAAAGTCAGATTTTTCAGACATAGAGGTCATGTAATCTGTTGTCTCAGTGAAATGGGACATCCTCAATGGCTGGTATCAGTGGAAATCTATGATTACTGTAGATGTAGTGAACTTGATGTTTGGACGTGAAAAATATCTTATTATATAGTTCCTCTATTCATTACTTTTTAAAATTACCAACGTTGAGACTACTGAATTTAGTTGGTTTGCATATGAGGTGGCAAGTTACATGGCATAAAATTTTTTAGGAATTTTTGAACTGTTAACTTCTTATTTTCCTATATTTTTCAGTTGGTTTCAAAGACATAGTCTTTGATATTATTGCACGGTAGACGTTATTATGGCTAATAAGTGATACATTGATGTGTTGGGTGAATCTAAGTTTGCGTGTTTCAGCATGACCTGCATCTAAAAAAATGCTTGGACTGTGCGATGAGCTTGCTTAAGGTTGTATCGTTTCTTTCATATTATTTGAACATGCTTGAAGTCAGATATAATAGTTTTTTCATTTGACTCTTGAATCAAGCAACCTAAGTTTGTTCTTTGAATCTTAAAATAAGATTTATTTTGATGACTTTGGGTGAGAGAATGTAATGATCTTTATGTCAACACTTATTTCCTTTTCTTTTTTTTTTTTTTAGATTTCCTGCTTATTTGGAGACAAAAAATCAGTGTTGTGTATTGATTTAAGATTATATTTAGTAAGCTATATGATTCAAATGTCATTATCATTTAAAACAAGTTTGAAGTTTGAAACTGATTTTTCACCTTCTTGATTTAGTTGTTTTGGTTTGGACTTTGATCAGTAATTTCTTTGACTAAATATTGGGAGGTTTCTATAGTAAGGGAGGGCCCCCTTAGTGTTACTCTGGCTCTGGCACCTCCTGATCAATCCTCGTTCCTTTCAATTCACTGTTCATTTGTACACTCCCAAGTAAGAACTTAAATATATGACACCTTGACTGAGTTTCAAAATATCACCTTCTTGACAATGAAGTTGTTAAAGATAAGTTTACGGCTATTGACTTTGATCCAGTGATACAACCAAGAGGATTCACGAGTGCATGTCTTGTTTTCTTTATAGGCGAGGGGCCCCTATGTGCTCTGGTCACAGCTGTGACTGTAACAGGTCCGTGCTGACCTCCTCATTTCATAAGTTTACACTAAAGTTTAAATATAAGGACACTCAGGGGACAAAATATCATCTGAAAGATTTAAGATAGATACTTTATTGTTATAACAAAATTAGTGCACATCCAAAATAAGATTCTCAGTAAAAGTTTTGAAAAAAAGAGATATTTGAGTCAAACAAGATTCTCAGTCATTCAAACATGTAAACATGATTCTTATTATTCCTACCATTCTAACGATTCCCTTTATCCTATAGAGACTGTGTCTGCTCCCGGTCAACAAAAAGTGCATAAATTAAAAAAAATGCAAGAGGTGTTACTCATAAAAACCTCAAAAAATTTATACTACAAAAGCATCTGAACCTAAAAACACCCACAATCAGATGTGGGCTATTAAACATTAGATCTCTCTTGTCTAAATCTCTGTTAGTGAATGATTTGATAATGGATCAGCAGATTGATTTATTCTGTCTGACTGAGACCTGGCTGCAGGAGGAAGAGTATGTCAGTCTAAATGAGTCAACCCTGCTAGTCATATTAATTATCACATTCCTCGAGGCACAGGCCGAGGAGGAGAGTGGCAGCAATCTACCACTCAAGTTTATTAATTAATCCTAGACCTAAGCCGGAAATATAGTACATTTGAAAGCCTTATCCTCAGCCTCTCACATCCAAATTGGAAGACAGAAAAACCAGTACTATTTGCTGTGGTGTATCGTCCACCTGCTGCTTACTCAGAGTTTTGTCTGAATTCACTGAATTTTATCTGATTTAGTGCTTAGTACGGATAGAGTAATTATAGTGGCGACTTTAATATTCATGTCGATACCCACAATGACAGCCTTAAGACTGCTTTCTATTCAGTATTAGACTCAATTGGCTTTTTACAAAATGTTAACAAACCAACTCACTGTTTAATCACACCCTTGATCTTGTACTAACCTATGGCATAGAAGCTGAATATTTGACAGTATTCCCTCAGAACCCTGTTTTATCTGATCATTCTTTAGTAACATTTGAATTTACAATAATGAACTGCACAGCATCTGAGAAAAAAATTAACTACTGTAGATTTCTGTCTGATAATGCTGTTATCAAATATAAGGAAGCTATTCCATCTTTATTATCTCCGCTGCCATGTGCCAGTTTACAGAGGGCAATGGCCTAAACGTTACTCCAGCAGATATAGACTATCTAGTTGATAATACTGCTGCTTCATTGCGTTCAACCCTTGACTCTGTTGCCCCTTTGAAAAAGAAGGTCAGTAATCAGAGGAAGCTAGCTCCATGGTACAATTCACAAATCGTACTTTAAAGCAGATATCACGAAAGCTGGAAAGGAAATGGTTATCCACTAATTTAGAGGAATTCCGCCTAGCCTGGAAAGACAGCTTTATAGCGTATAAAAAAGCCCTTCGTAAGGCAAGAACTGCCTATTACTCATCATTAATAGAGGAAAACAAGAACAACCCTAGGTTTCTTTTCAGCACTGTAGCCAGGCTGACAAAAGAGCCATAGCTCTGTTGTACCATCCATCCCTCTAGCTCTCACTAGTAATGACTTTATGAGCTTCTTTAGCAACAAAAATAGTAGACATTAGAGACAGAATCCATCTCATCCTGCCTACAACTGTTAATGATGTAGGTATGTCTAGAACAACATCTTTAGAAATGTCTGCCAGTCCTGATTTGTCGTTAGACTGTTTCTCTCCCATAGATCTAGCTGAATTGACTTCAATAGTTTCTAAATCTAAATCATCAACATGTCTTTTGGATCCTATCCCGACCAGACTTCTTAAAGATGTGTTGCCTTTGATTGGCACTCACATATTAGATCAGATAAATCTCTCGTTGGTTACAGGATATGTCCCACAGGCTTTTAAGGTTGCAGTTATCAAACCTTTACTTAAAAAGCCTTCTCTGGACTCTGACATTTTGGCAAACTATAGACCTATATCAATCTCCCCTTTAATTCTAAAATTCTTGAAAAGGCTGTTGCAACTCAGTTGTGTGACCATCTACATAGGAGCGGTTTGTTTGAAGTTTTTCAGTCAGGATTTAGAGTTCATCATAGCACAGAGACAGCACTGGTGAAAGTTACCAACGACCTTCTTATAGCATCAGATAATGGACTCGTCTCTATACTTGTCCTGCTAGATCTTAGTGCTGCATTTGACACCATTGATCATAATATCCTATTGGATAGATTGGAACATGTTATTGGGATTAAAGGAACAGCACTAGGCTGGTTTAAATCATATCTATCAGATAGATACCAGTTTGTTCATGTTAATGATGATCCCTCCATATATACCAGAGTAAGTCATGGAGTTCCACAGGGTTCTGTGCTTGGACCGATACTGTTCACCTTATACATGCTTCCCTAGGCAATATTATCAGGAAGCATGGAATAAATTTCCATTGCTATCACGGATGATACCCAGCTATATTTATCTATGAAACCAGGCGAAACAGATCAGTTAACCATACTTCAGGCATGTCTTAAAGACATAAAGGCCTGGATGACCTGTAACTTTCTTCTTCTGAATTCAGACAAAACTGAGGTTATTTTGTTTGGTCCCAAACACCTCAGAAACAGTTTATCTAATCATATAGTTACTCTGGATGGCATTAATTTAGCCTCCAGTACGACTGTGAGAACCTTGGAGTTATTTTTGATCAGGATCTGTCCTTTAACTCACATATAAAACAAGTCTCTAGGACCGCCTTCTTTCACCTGCGCAATATCAGTAAGATTAGGAACATTCTGTGCATGAGTGATGCTGAAAAATTAGTCCATGCTTTTGTTACTTCTAGGCTGGACTACTGTAATTCCCTATTATCAGGATGTCCAGTTAACTCTCTAAAAAGCATCCAGCTGATCCAAAATGCTGCAGCGAGTACTGACTGGAATTAGCAAGAGAGATCACATTACTCCTGTACTAACTTCTCTTCATTGGCTTCCTGTAAAATCCAGAATTGATTTTAAAATCCTTCTCCTTACATATAAGGCCCTCAATGGCCAGGCTCCTTCATATCTCAAAGAGCTGATAGTACCATATCATCCTAACAGATTGCTTCGTTCCCAGAATGCAGGTTTGCTTATGGTTCCCAAAATCTCTAAAAAAGTAGAATGGGAGGCCGAGCCTTTAGCTATCAGGCCCCTCTCCTATGGAACCAACTGCCAGTTTGGGTTGGGAAGCAGACACCCTCTCTAATTTTAAAAGCGAAGCTTAAAACCTTCTTGTTTGATAAAGCTTATAATTAGTTGTAGTTACAGTCCTAGTTATTTATTAAACTTATAGTTAGTCACAATTATCTCTATAGACACTGTTACAGTTAAGGATATAGCCCTTAGTAGGGCTGGCTCAGGCAACTGAATCATCCCCTAGTTATGCTGCTATAGGCCCTAGGCTGCTGGGGACATCCATGATTTACTGTGCACTTCTTCTTCTTTCTCTTTCTCTCCTCAGACCCACTCTCAAATTTATTAGCCTTTATTACATGTCATTAACTCTGTGTCCTCTCTGTCCCGTAGTCCTGTGTTTGTTTCTCTCTGGTCTCTCTTTCTCTGTACCTTTCTGCAGGTACCTCTGGCTCGGAGCTGCATGTCCTATGGTCCTGGCTCCACCCACCTGCTGCTGTTTATTGTTTACAATGATCTATTTCTAACATGTTTAATGTTCCGTTCTGCTACAGATAAATATTTGATTAATATTCTTTGCAAACTGTAATGTAAATAATTACCAGTCATGACAGCTTTTGCCTCCGTGCTCTGTTTCATAATTCTAATCTGCTGAGCACACATTATCCAATAACTGTTCACTAACTGTAATGTAAATGCTGACCCACATTGTCTGTATTATGCTGCATGTCTTTCTCCCCTCTCCTCCATTCCTAGCTGTCCTATCTTCCTCCTTTTCCTCCTTTCACCCAGCCCGGCCATCGGCAGGGAGGGTCCCCATCTGAGCCAGGTTCTGCTCAAGGTTTCTTCCTGTTAAAGGGAGTTTTCCTTGCCACTGTCGCCTTAAGTGCTTGCTCTGGGGTCAGGCTCTGGGTCTCTGTAAAGCGCTTTGAGACAATTTTGATTGTGGAAGGCGCTATATAAATAAAATTGAATTGAATTGAATTGAAAAGGCTGAAGCTTTAAAGCACAATAATAAGTAGATGATTGTAGAAGTGGAAACAGTGTGTGCTGGTTAGTTTTGCATTGGACTGGAGATTATTTCTCCTGAGTCTTAAGCTTAATGCTTCTTTGTTTTTAGGCCCAAATCTTGAGAGATGATGAAAGCGATTCACACACATTGGAAATAAGAAGATTTTACCAACACATCAAACTGTTTCCTGTTCACAGCACTTAAAGTGAAAGTCCTCCATCAAGTATCATATTACATCTGGTGACCTACAATTTTACATTGACGTAATTTCTTAAATAACACACAGCACACTCCACTTTGTGCCAAACATCAACTCATCATTTCATTAGAATTTCTTTAGAAAGGATCTTGTTGCAGACAGTACAGACTTCCTAGAAATCCTTTCCTTTAACACAAACTCACAGTTGCATCACACCAAAAACAAAAAGGTTAAGTTGAGCAACCATGAGAATATCTCAGAGTCAGCGATCAGCATTTTAAAAAAAAAAAACAATGTTGTGTCCATGAATGATAAGCACACAATCAAACCACGGGCTTATCGGTGTGAATTACTTGCCGTCCACAGTTTTTCACAAACATATCATTTGGACCAAAACATTTCAAAACACATGATAACTTCTAAACTAAACACTGACATGAACTACTAACATGTACTGACCTTACTGAAAACCTTGGGCTGATCCTGGACTTTCCTGTAGTTTCCTCTTGTCCTTGTAACAGCAGTAGCTCCTCCCTTCACTTGTCCAATAATTGTGCAGAAATATCTGAGTGCTTCTTTTCTTCCTAAATCATGAGCAAGTCCTGTCCAGTCCAACTGTTTCCTGCTGCTCTGTTTGACTTCTGAACTTGTCTCTGTGTGTCCACCTGCGGCCTCTGACAATCAGACTGTAGAATGTTGATACATCAAAAGGCATCAAAGGACAAACACGCTCACACACACATACTTGTACTTATTTATTTGTGAGAGGACACTTGCTGACATAATGCATTTCCCTAGCTTCCCTTACCCTAACTCTATAGCAAAACCCAATTCTAACCCTGAAACCAAGTCTTAACCTCCTCAAACAGCAACATGAACACAGATGGAAACACTGCAGAGCTGCTTTGGATGGTTTAACAGGTAGGAGATCTCATCAGATAATGGAATGACCTGATACCTTCATCTGTGCATAAACACATGGAGGAAATCTCCCAAACACAAACTTAACCACAGTGTGATTCACAGTTAACAAACACACTTGCATGTAAAACTCTCACACCAGCATAAAAATAAGTCATTGTTTTTAGGATGTGAAAGAAGATCCAGGATGAAGGAGATCAGGAGACCCAAGGAGCCCCACAACAGAGAGAGAAATAAAGAAATACAATTAAAACACACAAACTTACAAACAGATGAAGAATCACCTTAAAGTCATTGTAGTAAACAAAGAAAGTTTTGTTTCTGGACCCAGACTGAAGAAATACCAGTAACTGAAAATCAAGTCAAGTCAAGTAGGTTTTATTATGCGTTTTCAGCCATATACACAATTACATATAGTGAGGCGAGACAATGTTTCACCGGGAGGCTGATTAATTGATACACACAACTGTTACAACGCCTGTGGTATGGACAAAGACAAATACGTAATAGTGCCTGCATACACTTTTTGAGACTACACAGATTCAACACACAGGTGCCTATCCACAACCATACCTACATACACTTATTTTGCCCTACACTTTTTACACACACACACACTTACACACACACACACCCACACACACACACACACACACACACCCACACACACTCACCCACACACTCACCCCACACACACACCCCACACACACACTCAATCATATTTACATACAGCTACAACACAGTTGTAACACACAACATGAGTCAGAGTTAAGTGAGCCCCTAAACAAACACGCTAGACAGGGCATGGTTTTTTTAGCAGAGCTCTGTGGCTGGTAGGTATGATTGCCTGAACTGTCCCTAGTCAATATGAGGTAGAAAAAGCAGCAAGAGAATTACCTGAGGCATAAGGTGCGGTGTGCTGGATTGAACTGGTAAATGACTACAGTCCAATAGTCTGGCGTTGTTACAGCAGTCTGACCGCCTGGGGAAGAAGCTCTTCCCCATCCTGGAGAGTGCGGGCAGTGATGCTCTGGGAGCTTCTACCTGATGAGTAGCAACGTGAATAGTCCGTGGGGAGTTGCCCATACCACGATGTGATTCTAGGCGCTTGAGGATGCTCTCAATCGTTCCTCTGTGAGAAAGTTGCCAAGGGATGGAGGGTTGGGAGATGAGCTTTCTTGATCTTCTCCAGGAAGTACAGATGCTGAATAATGATGAGAAATAATGTTGGAGGGAAAAAAATGCTTCCTCATTTCCATCCAGCCTGGTTATTTTACAGCTTCTACTCCCCAGAACATGATGATATAGTGTCAGCTTTAACTTTCACCATCAACTTCCTACTTGATTCAGGTGACAGTGCAACTGTTATCTCAGTGCTGATGATGCAGAAGAGACCAACATACAACAGGACTCTGTGGATTTAAGGTCTAACAACACAAGATAAGTTGAAGCATCATCTAAAAACATGAGTCAAAATGATTCTCTGTGCAGCAGCTGATCTGTTGCAGAAACAACAACTAAAACTGTCTGTGGCAATGGAGAGAGAGTGAATATCACTCCTCACTTTCCAATAAAGAAGGTGAAGACAGAAAATAATGTTTACTGCAAAGTCTGGGAAAACCAGAGTGTGAGGAAAGAGGCACATTACTGTATTGTGTATATTTATGTATATTTATATGAAAAGTAGTGACATGGATTTATACATCATTTATCTATGAATATGTTATTTTTTATAATTTTGTGAAGTTGTACTGAGAATTACCATGTATAAAAGTGAGGTTTGAGCATCTACTATTAGAAAAAACTGGGACTGCAGTAATACATACAGACATGCTTTTCTCTCACCATGTTTTCATTTAATAGTTTAGTTCTTGTTGTGATTCTAAGGATTCTGTGCCTAATAGTGACCAGGATTTATCATTTATTTCTCTGTGTGCACATATAAATATTAAACGAGGAAAGTTTTTTACATGAGGAGAATGTTGAAGAATATAGAAATCAAATCAAATTGTTTTTGAATATAGCGTTTGGGATTTTACTATAAGAATCTTTCCTGGTGTTAATAATCCATAACTTTTTTTACTGTTTTGAAATGAAATTTACCGGGCTGCAGCAGGATATAATGTACAAGTTTTACTGTGGTATATAATTTGCTTTTTCCAATGATAGCGTATTTTCAGTTGGAAGCTTTATTTCATTGTTTGCATCTGTCGGTTTAGTCCCGCCTCCACAGCGCTCTAATTGGTGGTAGGGTCTTCACCTAAACACGTCCTATAAATACTCTTCACTTTTCGATTGCTGGCGTTGGATTTGTTTTCCACACTGGCTGGATTAGCAACAAGTGAGAGACAAACATCAATCAAAGGCTTTTGCTGAAATTTTCACTGAAGGATTCCTTTGGATTCTTTTTACACACATACACTCACATATCACAGTCATTACACTCCCACACACACACCATTTTACACATTTTTCATGGTTTTGTTGCAGGCGTGAACTTGGCTCATGGTGAGTACTAAGCTCTGTGGTCGGAACTTCACTTGTGTTATCGGTCATTTTTATTAATGTTAAGTAGTGTATGTGTGTGTAGGGTGTGTTCGCTCTGACCAAATTCATTCAACACATGTTCCTGTTTGTTAGAACATGTTAGTAGAGTGTGTTACCGCCAATGTTTTTCATAGTAAGCGTGGTGAGTGCGGTGTGTGTGTGTCATAGAGAAACACACACGAGTCATTGTTTACAAGTGGTTCGCTTGAGCAGTAAACCCGTGTCCTATATTTCACTCCTATAACACGTTTGGAAGGCAACTGAATGTGTAAAGTAATGTATATGTACCGCCCAAGGTCATAGGTCACAAGTTGGTCATTCCAGCTTGGTGTCCAGACAAGAAGGTAAATGTTACCAAAAACATGCTAATGATTTGGGTTAGGGTTTTTTATTTCTCAATCTAAATGTTGTTTCTCCCTTTGTTGCAGTTTGTTCTTCTTGTAGGGGACTCCCATTTGCGATCCATTGCAGATAATTATTGTGAACATGCTGGGGGTTTCCCTGTCCTTTGGCATCATGTCCACAGGAGCATGCTGATGATATACTCCAGGACCAAAGTTGTAAAAACTGATCTACTTTCTGAAGTCACTGTATGTAAACAAACCATATGTTGAGAGCGATGAGCTGAGTTATTATTCCACATGTAAAGACTTTAATGTTATGAACTTTCTTGTCTCACAGAAAATTTGGGAAATGAGCCAAACTAAATGCTTCATTTGGTTCTGAGCTGCTTTTATTCTTTTGGATTAATGTTCATTAGAACCCAAATGAAGTGTAGCGAGGGAGATTAGAAGAAAGCCCTCCTCCAGGCATCACCACCTCCCTAATAATCTGACCGTGTATCTCAGTGAATATTGGTTTGAATCATGGAGTCTGTTTATTTGTTTGTTTGCTTTCAAGAATGGTTTTCATATTCAGTACAAGTCTTTTTAAACAAGTCTTTAAAAGTTATTGACAAAATGTCTCACAAGAAAATAGTAATATATAGTTCAAGATTTATAGTTGTGAAGTATGTTAGCAAATCTTTCATCACTCCATGTTGGATGATGTTTTGTTATAAATCAAAGGGCAGGCATTTCTGCTGATTAGAAATAATGAATTAACTTGACTCCACTGAATGAGAAGCTCACTGTCGTTCAGTCCTTGTGTGGTCTGAGGTTTCTCCTGATCCATGTTTTATCTCAGAGGTGAACCACCCACTAAAGCCTCATCACAGTTTCATAATGTCCACCATGAAATGTTCATGTTCATGCAGCAGGGAGGATCTCAGGGTCGCCTTGGTGTCAGTCACACGTTATAGTAAATGAAGGCTGTGGGATGTTTGACCCTCTCTATATCAGAGATATTAAAACCACTGTGGATCGCCTGTTAATAAAGAACGTGTGTCAAATGTGACTCACTGAAAATTAGGAGCTAAGGCTTCTGGGGACGTGAGGAGCATTCAGGCTTCAATCACAATGTCCCTCATTTTATTGCTGACATTCACTGTCCACACCTGAAACAAGACATTAGATATGAAGAGCAGTTTTTACATGTTTAGACATTAAAATCAGCCTAATGTAACAATTCACTCCAAAGTATTTGAAGTGTTGTTGGGATTCTAGTCTTACCAGCATCAGAAGAGGTTTGGAAACCTCATCAAAATCCTCCAGTTCAAACTTCCAAAGTCATCAAACAGAAACAAAACAGAAGCTTCATCTTTACTCTTGCACTTTATTTCACTGCAGACAGATTGGTGTGACATGAGCAGAGTTAAAGGTGTAGTGGTGGACTGTCTGTTTGAGTCTCAGTAATTCAGTGCTCTCTCAGCCAACATTTGCTCTCCTCCAAAATGAGGTTGATCATGTCTTCAGCAGAGACCTGAGCTGGGATCTGGTTCTTCTGCTGAAGGTTTAGGAGCTGCATCACCACTGCCATCTTAAAAAAAAAAACATGAAGGAGATACGTCATCTTTGAGCCTGTCAAGATAATTCTTCAAATAATTTAGCAGGTGTTTTGTATTAGTGTGAGCTTGGGAGGATAGAAGTTCTTATCTGAGTCTTGTAGCTCTGTATCTGCCAGCAGATCTGCAGAGCTCCATTATAGATGGATGTTTCAAACAGCACCTTTGAACAAAAGAAGACAATGTTATTCATTAGTTTCAGTTAGTTTGTTTAACTCCAGTAAGAGTTTGACGATCAACCTGAGAACTAAAACACGGGTAATCCTCTCTGCACAACTGAACACACTGAGTTCAAGGTGAAGAGTGAGTGAGGTCTGAAGAAGAGTTCAGAGTGCTGAGTCACAGACTGAACATTCTAGAACAGAACTCATGTCACACATTCCAGAAGGTCACCAAGGAAACGCTTTGATCAAATATCCTGTTGTTCAATAAGGAATAAAGAGTCAAACCAGCCTTAAAACACCACTGTGAAATGATGCAAACATAATATATGAAACTATTTGGTCATCACAGCCCAGATGATCATTACACATCAACAGTTTATTATTCAGCAAAATCCACTGCTGTGCTTTGCTGTAAAGGATAAGGCTGATGATGATGTTGTGCTTTTTTTCTAACGGCCATCAAATCCCATGAAAAGACCAAAACCAACAATGAAGTGATCTCACTAACACACATTTCCTGTGAAGACAAAGTCTGATATGACTTATTCCTCTGTGTCATTGAGCTCATTTGTTGTCCAGAGACTATTACAACACATCAGGGAGCCTCACTGTTGCAATGGCTGCATTGCAATACCTTTATTACTTTGAATGTGAGGAGTCTAGTTCATTTTGAGTCCAATCCACATCCACAGTCCTGCTGCCATAAACACCGGCTCACTGACAGATACACAAGGAACAGGGCTTCAAAATAAAATGGGAAATGCTAACAAAACCAGCAGCCAGAACAGGGAGACTAGAATCCAGAGTTTTCAAACTCCAAGAAATACTTTATTTCCTGGTCTTTGTGAGGATTGAGTTCTGCATTTTGTGTCCTTCTGAAACAGTAAACATTTAACATTTTTCCAGATTACATATCCATTACATTTAGCTGAGATTTAAGTTAAAAAAAAAAGACATACAAACCCCTCACATTACACTTCATACTTAATCTCAGATTAACAGTAGAATATTTGTAAATATTGATTATTATTATTTACAGCAGTGATTACATTTTTTAATGTAATCTCTATACCAAGCTGCTGCTGCTTCAACTCTCTCTGGATCATCCCAAGGACACAGCTCGTCCTCTCTCAACACACACCCCGTCCTCTTCACTCTACCAACTCCTTTAGAAAGATCACTACCTCCAGCTGTTGAGAAGAAGAGAAGACAGACAGAGGTGATAAATCAGTGTTTACAGAGACTCACTTGCATCAGCTGTCAGTCACTGATGCAGCACATCAGTATAAAAGAGCAGCAGGGACTTCAGTCCTGTTCAGAGCAAGTGGAGCAGCACAATGTTAGTGTAGCAGCTTCCTCTCAGCTCTCATGTTAGCGTGTTGGAGTAGAGAGACACTGAGCACAGAAGCTCACACACCTGCAAAGAGACACTGGCAGCATCAAGTCTGTTTTACTCCTGAACATTTCACTCAAAGTCCACAGTAGAGTAAACTGCTAGAGTCTTGAAGCTTCATTACTGCACAAACAGTTTAGTGATGGATTCACTGCTGTTACATGTCAACTCATGTTCCATTTAAAGAAAGAGTCTCTGCGGTGTTGATGAACATCTGATCTGCTTCCTGAAATATCAGCTGACAAATAAACATGGAGGCTGTCACTGAAAGTATCTGACAGATGGACAGATATACAGATGTGATCACTGGACTTCAGCAGAGGTTCTGCTCTGTATCCAGACACATGCTGACAAAATGTCATGATGCTTCTCTGAAATCCAAGAGCAGTGATTTGCAGGCTGCAGTCAGACTGATCTCAAGCAGAGCTGTGACAAAAGATCAGATACGTTTTTT